>OZ002742.1:74234444-74277533 GCA_963924295.1 Dioctria rufipes | reverse complement strand
TTCTCGAGTTAAATCAAGTAATAAATTGCACGAAGGGGAAAAGTGCCGTAAACAATTTCTCTCTCAATTTTCGAGTACGCGAACGCCTTCGGGTAAAAATTACACAAACTTTTACAAGTTTGTACTTTCAAGCTAGTATGCGAACAGACCCAATGATTCTACATCAAGGCATTGGCAGATCAAGATATTTGCTCTAAGGGGGGGGGGGGGGGGGGGGGGGGTGAACTACTACACGCTGTTTCGTAATATCAAAAAACAGAACAGACCCAAACAATGAAGTACAGTTACTCTCTGCATTAGTCACTTTTCCACAAATTGCTTGCATTTCAATGTAGATTTAGAGGGTTTTTGTTTTTGCTTCGGTGTTAACCCGCATGTCCATTTGGTGTTCGATTTGCCAGAATCATGGCACTCGTGACTCCCGAAGCTGTCACTTTCTGTTTTGGTTTGCTACTTGGGTTAACCCCGGGTTAACCCTAGCTGCTACTGCTCTTGACTGGGAGCACCGCGGTTCTTGTTGAAATGTCAAAGAAAGAAGAAGAATTCAGTTGTTTACATCACATGTAATATTTATCTCTGTACATATCTACAACAAACAAGAAGTGAGGTTAAATTTTTTGAAAATAATTTTTGTGATTTGTGTTGCGAAAATTTTAATAATTAAAATAACATGGAGGATGTAACTGTAAGTATATTGTATTCCAAAAGTTGTGCACACTATTTAAAGGTTTGAAATGATGTTGTCATGTTAAAATAACTATATGGAGAACGGAAAAAAGCATATCGCTGTCTCACAAAGCTTAAATAGAGTGCACTATTTTTCGACAATAATTTGTTTAAGCCTGTAAAATAGTATGTATAGATAATAAATATTGCGTTTTTATACAAGATCTCCTTACAACTGTGTGTGAGAAATGCCACAAAAGGATAATAGGTCGACATCTCTATTGCCATCCGTGTTTTTCGGAGGAGACGATATTTGTTTCCCCCGACTTCTTTGAAGAGCTGCAAACCAACAATTTAGTTGAAGGATCAGAACAGCAAACGCAGCCTCAACATGGAGAAACGAGTAGCGAAAATAGCCGTAAGTAGTTGTAAATTATACTTTAAGGAAAGAAAATTTAACAGATGTTTGGTTATAGGAGAATGGAACAGTAATGAAGTGCTGCAAGTGATTGAGTGCTGGCATGACCATATTAATTTGTTCGATACTGGTGTACGGAATGCTAAATCAGCTTGGCAAAAACTAAAAACAGTTCTTGATGGGTTCAGCTTTAAACATTCCGCAAAAGAATACGCGCAAAATGGAAAAGCCTGAAGCGAACCTACAAGAGAATAGTTGACAACAATAAAAGTTCTGGCCGTGGGTACCAGTCATGGCCATATTTCGATGCCATGGACTCAGCATTAGGGGACCGTCCCGAAGTTCGGCCTGTGTCTAAGGCGAACGAGATTCAAGGCTTACAATAGCAGACAATGAAAATGAGATTGAAGAAATAAGTCCAGATACAGCATCCAGAGATCAGCCGGGGCCATCCGGTACAGCTGTACGTAGGAAGAGGAAGCTGGATTGGTTGGAGGATCTCCTTGAAGGCCAACAAAAGCGCCATGAGGATTTAATGCTGGCACAACAGAAGCGTCACGAAGAACGCATGTTGGCGCAACAAAAGCGTCATGAGGAAGCCATCAAATCCACCGAAAAGTTATGCTCGGTACTTGAAAAATTGTGTTTAGTTTTAGTGTTTATTATATTTTAAGGTTTATATAAATATAAATTAATATTACAAAAATTAGTATTTGTTTTTAGATAACTCATTATAAAGTTCCGCTTTGCTTTTCCCCTGGTGCCATCAGCAAAAACATCTTGACCGATAATATCAGGTTCTTCTTCATCTTCAACTGTTGATTTCTTCATCACATTCGTCTCCATATTCGATGCATATGTTGTGTAGAGCAACACATGCCAGAACTATCAACGGTATCTGGTCTGTTCTGTACATATATATATACTTAAGTCTACGGAACTTTGACTTAAGTAATCCGAATGCCCGTTCGATAACGACTCGAGTGGTAGACAACTTTTTATTGTACAATTTTTGGTTTGCACTTAAAATTCCTCTTTTTTTAAAAGGAACCAATAGAATTTCTGACAGAGGGTATGCCGAGTCTCCAATCATATGGCTGCCTCCAGGAAATAAGACATTTTTCTGCTCTCGAATCATTTCGTACAGATAAGATCTCCGCATGTACCCTTGCATCACGCATACTGCCTGGTGAACCTATGTCCACGCTTATAAATTTCAAGTCCGAAGTGCAGACCGCTTGCATATTTAAAGCGTGAAAGTTTTTTCTGCAGATGTAGGATTCCGGATGCTTCGTAGGAGCACTAATAGGTACATAAGTGCTATCAATAGCACCTACTACACCAGGGAAACCGCAAATCTGCCGGAATTTCCTCATTTCGCCTTTAGCCCTTTCACCTTTAGGCCACTGTATGAATTCCTTCCTATGTCCACCAGCAAGTTGCAAATGCGAGAAACTGATTGCCAAGCGGTAGAAACGCATACTCCAAACCTGTCAGCCATTGATCTGAAGTATAAAGATTTCTTAATCCCAAACTAAATGTAGACAGTACCTGTACACTTCCTGGATGCCCAATATCCATAAGGTAATTTCCAGCTGCTTTTTTAATGTAATTTGTGGATTACCAACAGAGTCTCTCTTCATGCTGTTCTGGTTTAAGAAATCCAGTAATTTCTCTCCCTGGAAATCTTAAATAATGCTCTTAAATCCTTTTTGTAATTATAATAACAAAATCTTTTACCTGCATCGGAATACAGCTCAACAATTTTTTCACTGTACCCGTGGATTTTGTGTTTCCGCTCCCTCCAAAAATTACCAATAAAAATTATATCGTCCGAATCGCTAATGGCATCATCTTCATATTCCTCTTCTTCAATATTCACCGATATTTTATTAATAAAAGATGCTGTTGCAGCAACTGCTATTTTGCGTGTCTCTGTCATTTAGAAAATTTGACGTTTGCTGCTTCCTGAGCACAAAAACACGATCCTGACACTTCGGAGTTAATGGATTTTTGACAAGGTTCTGATATGTCCCCAGATGTCCCAGGTGTCACGTTCCGGTAGCAAAAACAAAAACCCTCTTAGTGTGATAGACAAAACTTCAATTTCTAAGTCGGGCACAATTACGGAAGTTGGTGAAATAAATACCTATAATTATATTCACTGACTGAACCGTGATATTTTTATGAAACAAATCAGGATAAATTAAAAAAATCTTTTTTTATATATTTGTTTCAAGCTTTTTTTTTTATACACATATTTTGGCTTCTTTTCAACGATTTTCTAAATAGAACTAAAGTACAATATCAAATATTGCAGCGCATTACCATGAGACTAGTAAAAAAGTAGTGAGAGCATTTACATGTGGACATTTTTAACAATAAAATAATTCAATGGTAAATGAAAAAGTCTATGTGTTCATTTAATAGACTGCACATAGTGCTCTTGTGAGGCTTTTTTTTTATATAACATGATTCTAGAATATTAGGGGCCATATTCACCAAGCAAAATTAAAAAAATTTCAATTAAAGCTATTCACCAACCACACTTACCGAGTCGATTTAATGAAAATTTAGTCTTAATTTAAGTTTAATTGAGGTCTTACCCTCTGTTAATCAAATTTAATTTCGATATCAGCTGATTGAAGTGTCATATAGTCCAATTTCATATTTTGAATAGCGCAGTTAAAAGTTTGAAGAAGCAAGAATTTAACTGTCTAGATATATTACGATATCAGTGAATAGAACCACGGTTTTTAGTTTCAAGTGCAGTAAAAAGTAAATACATGCTATGGATTTTTGGTTCAATGACCAGTCCATTTATATACATGTCAGTGGAAATCTTATATGAATCGATTAGAGTAATTGTTGTTTTAAATAATCTTTTAAGAGACAGGAAAATTCCACCAATCGAAATTGAATTTGACAACTTATAGCAACCTCAAATGAATATAAGGGATACTCAGACCGATTTTTCTGGGCGTAATTTAGTTATTGCGAATTTTTTTTTAAATCATTTTTAATGTGTGAATTGCTTAATATGCGCTATTTTTAATTAAAACGAATTGTACATATATTATAAATTATTTTTAATAATACATAAAAACTTCTTTTAACGTTTTAAATAATATTTAAATTACATGAACTGTCACGAGATGTCACCTGCCATATTCGGAAATCTTGCAGCTGATAGTCCGAAATGTCTGAAATTGTTTATTTTATTAAGGTTGGTGAATAGCTACAAAAATTTAATTGTGGTCCCTCAATAATAATTAAATTAAAATTAAATTTGTATTAAATGGATTGGTGAATACGGCCCTAAGTGTTTTACTTTTTTTCTTGTACATGTAAAACCTTTAATTTATTGATATCACAGTTATGTCAGATTTCACTCATAAATTTTTTGCTGCCATTGAGTCCAATTTATTGTATTTAAATGAATTTAAATGTCCTTTAAATCTTATTTTAAAATTACGTCCAGTTTGTACCAGGTAAATTCTATCACAGGCATTACAACTTATTTTGTATACTCCTGAGTTCTGTAGTTTATCTGGCTTATGATTACTTTTACGTACATGTGTCCTTAATGTATTATTATTATAAAATCGTATATTAACATCTAAGTGCTTTTGTACAATCTTTTTGACTTTTTCACTTATTTTTCCAACATATTTTAATTTTGTCCATATTTTACAATTATCGGCTTTTTGTTTAGGGTATATAGAATTTAGGGCTAGTAATTTACGATTTTTCCCTATAAATTTATCTATTAACCTCTCTTTATAATGCTGATAATTTTACATTATATGAATGGGTAGAATTATTTGGAATATGTAGACTTTCTATAAATATCAAACATAAAATATTGATCTCTATAATCTATTTTAAGATTCAGATAATTAATTGCGCAATTTGGGTACCGTCATTCGGGGTCAACTCGGACGATTTTTGCCCTTTTTTGTTAATAAAAATTACAGTTTTTAGTGGAAAATTTGTAAAAAAATTATTTAGAATCTCGCATGTCTCTATTATCAAATTCCAAAGTAGAAACAGATAAACTTTCATTCCTCCCACCACTTTCTTTTTTTTTTGTTAAAGAGTGTCCGCTTCCGCCCCTATGTGTGGGGTGAAGGCGGACGACCACATATTAAGCATTAAAAATTGTCTAGTACAGGACAAATTCGGACAAACAAAAAAAGTATATATTTGTATAGTAAAGCACTCATTTCGTTTTTCCATTTTTTAGTATTTCCCTGTTACAACAGTTTCTTTTCGAGTTATCAAATCCTAAGGAAAAATATTATTTATAGAATTCTTACTTACATGCTCTACGAAGAATTGTTTTAGAGAAGAAGTACACTCAACCGCATTAAAGCTTGTACTGACGAGATATATGCCGGTCGTGTTAGTTTTAAGCGTCGCGGTATATGCCATTTAAATAAAACGTTGACCAATACTGTTATAGCTTGGCCCTCGTGCTTCCCAGGTAAAGGGGGAGAAGCGGTCAATCGAAGGTGTTTAAATGGAATTTCCACAATTCTTACAGATTTTTTTGTAAATTATACTTCTGGACATTTCGCAAGTATTTTTATTAAATTCCAATTCCTAGGTTTGTAACAATTCTCGCAGATTTTTAGTAAATTATACTTTTGGACTTTTCGCACATTTTTTAACGGCACTTGACTTTCTTCGATCGATGTTTTTAAAAGCCTCCCCGAGGTTTGGGCTTGATGCCTCCAGGTACCCACGATCGCTTCAAAAGCTATTTTTTTCTTTTTATTGCTTTCTCACGACGTTGAAAAAACGTACGTGAGAAAATGCAAAAGTTGTTGATGCGAGCTATATGCATCAATGAAAACTGTAATCCGATATGTACTTGTGCACCCATCTTGAAATATTAATTTTAAGAGGGCGCGCATAATTGTGATAATTGTATGTGTGTACATATATACGTACAATTAGATTGGGAAAAGTAAGTAATGTAGAGTGTACATGCGGAAAAAAAGTAAGAAGACACTGGATGTAGGTAAGTATGCATACCGTGTGAGTGGAATGAGTGCTATATTGCAGTTTGTTATAATATGGTAATGCATTTCTATATGCATTTTAAATTTTGATAGAGATTTTAATATGAAATAATGTTTCATTTTCAGGGTCATTTATGAGGTACATCAATATATTGTATAGGACAATATATTGATGTATTGACATTATGGTTGTGATTCGGGTCATTGGGCACCTGAGTCACAACAATAGCTTTCTGTCCGAGTTCACCCCCACAGTACGACTTCACCCCGAGTGGCGGTACATATTTTTCAGTCGTGAACTGAATATATTTATTCAAAGTATTAATCCAATTTATAAACTTATCTAGTTCGTCATCAGCTCCTCACCATAAGCAAAGAACGTCGGTTACATACCTAAACCATAAAAACCTATTTTACTATCAAACGAACATTTTTCAATCATAACACTTTCGAAATTCGCCATAAACACTAATGACAAAAGGAAGTCAAAGGTGATCCCATAGGCAATCCATCTTGGATCTTATAAAATTTTTCATTTTATCTAAAGTAGTTTTGGTTTAAGCATATTTTCTTGTTTAATTTCATCTCTCACCCGGTTGTTGGCACTCCTCCAATTATTGGCACTATAGAGTTAAGTTTAAAAAAATAAGGAAACCATAGATTATTCAATTTCGGTATGTAATTAAAAAGTAAAATAAAATTATTTGTCTGTTGAAAATTGACAACACTATTTCAATAAACAATATGGCGATTTAGAAACAACAGCTGTTATTTTGTGCTCGTAATTGATTAGATGTTGTTATTTTGGGTTTTTCTTAAGGTGAGTGCTTTTTTATATCGTAATATTATGCAGACATTCGACTAATTGACACTTTCCAAATAATTGGACATACTTATTTACACTTCTAGACAATAGATTCAAAGATTATTTCTTGAATATTTCTTTATTATATTTTCTTAATAACGAGTGCCAACATGTGGAACAATAATTCCACCATAGTCCTTTTATTAGCAGTCGTGCCAATAATAGGATTTTTCTTTAATTGCAATTTCCAAATTTTAGCAAACAGTGCCAATAGCAAAAGCTAATTATTGGCAGTAGTGCCAATAATAGAATATTAAGTGCTAATAATGGGATTTTTTTATTCATTTAAGTTACGAAGATGAAGAAACGAAACGAAAAAGAAAGCAATAAAAAGACGTCAGGAAGAAAAATAGAGAAAATTAAGTGGAAACAATATAGTGAGGGAAATGTAAAAAAGCTTTAGACACCATTAAAAATGGTATTGCGAAAGAGCATGAAGCCGAAATATTTCAGGTTCCTCGAGCCACATTACAATTCCGGATTAAGAACCCGGATCATAAACTTCCCGCTGGTCCGAGTCATGTACTTAACATAGATGAGGAGACTCAATTGAAATATTGGTTAATTCTTGCCATGCAAAGGTTTTCCAAAACGGAAAGAAGATCTTTTGAATATCGCCGATCTAACTCCTTCAAAGATAGCATTCCCGGAGGTAAATGGTTTAAACTCTTCTCAAAGCGTCACCCGGATATTCTTGTAAGAACTCCTGAAGCAGTAGCAACGGCAAGTGCTGCCGTATCTAATGATATTAAAAGATAGTTTCAAGCAATTGAAAGATATATTAAAGCTCACGGTTTGTTTGAAATTCTATCTGACCCAAAAAGAGTCTTGAATGGTGACGAAACCAATTTCGTTCCTTGCGCAAAGACAGGTGTGGTCTTGGCACCCAAAGGTGAGAAAAATGTATACGAAATCGACCACGCCCCAGCTAAAAGTTCATTAACAGTGATGTTTACTTTTGCTAGCAATAGCGAAATCACCCCCCCTATGGTGATATTTCCTTACAAGCGCTTGCCAATTGAAATTGCTTCAAAAGTACCATCAGATTGGGGCTTAGGACTAAGCGATGATAGTTGGATAAAGACTGAAGTTTTTACTCAATATATAGAAAAGGTATTATATCCGCATCTCGTGCGAAATCGAGTCACATTCCCGGTCATTTTATTTGTAGATGGACAATTGTACTCGATTGCTCCAGCCTGGAGATATCTCAGCTTTTAGACCTCTAAAAGGTGGCTGGCAGAAGCCTTTCATACAGTGGCGGCGTGACAATCCATTTCGAGCGCTTAAAAAAGTTGATCTTGTTTCACTGTTGCAAAAAACTATTGATAAATACGTAAAACCAAATATAATTATTAATGGTTTCCGCGCTACCGGTCTTTGTCCATGGGATTAAAATGCTATAGACTACTCGAAATGCTTAGGGAAAATTTTTAAGAAAACGACCGAATGTGTGTCAGTACCAGAAACTTCGAGAATGATGACCAAAAAGATTTTATCAGATTTGGAGGACAGTCTAGAATAACAGATTTCATAAACAAACAAGATTTCACAGATGCTGAGAAAATTTTAAATAACCTGCGGTATTTTTTCAATAGAAACGAAAACTTTGAAAAAGAAGAAAGAAAAGAGAACTCAGACATAGATGAAAAAAAACAACAATAGAAATTAAGAAGTTTATGACAGAAATATCCAACTTTTTGGATATTGACAATATGAGTGTTATAATGTGTGATGAATTTGAGAGTACATTTAATATTCCTCCAGCTGAAGAAGTAATTGAAGAAATTGTTGTAAACGATAGAGAAGACATCACATCTATAAATGATATTCGAACTGACACTTTATTGGAAAACACTAAAAACATAAATAATATACCCAACGAAGATACTCAAATTACTGAATGTGTACAAGTTGGACATACTGCAAGAATTGGAACATATACAGGAAGAAAACACTGCAGACTTAACAACAACAGGATTTTGACAAAATTGAAGTTTCGGAAATTGTAATAAATCCATCTTTCACTACCCCTATTAATATAAACCAACGAGAAATAAAACTAGATGACATATTGGTTAAACCTAAAACACATAAAAAATGGAGTGAGACAAACTAAGAAGGCACCTTACGTTATTACATCACAAGAATTCAAAGATGAAGAACACCAAAAAGTTAAAGCGAAGAAAGAAAAGGAAAACTTTAAATAGGACCTACTTAAATAAAACAGATATTTTCATAATTAAACTGTGTTTTAATTATACCCTAAGTACCTATGAAAGTTTTTTTATATTTTAATGATAAGTAGAGACCTATCTCCTACTTTAACTGCATGCCAATAATTAGACGAGTTGATGACAATATTGAAAATTTCTATGCCAACAATAGGCTTTTTGTAGTATTTTGGATTTACATATTTTTTTTTATTTAATACAACTCAATCATATATGGTTACAAAAACAAAGATTAATGCTTTTTCTTTAATAATATAAATTTTTTTGTCAACAAGCTCATATTTATAAAATTTGATGGGAATTTCATTTCAGACTGACACAAAGCTCGCTCTTAAAGTGCCAACGATTGGGTGGTTTACCCTATATCTACTATTCGATTGCTCAACATGTTAAGGTAGGTACACACTGAGCAAACAAACGCAAACACATGTGTTTGAATTCTTGTTTTTGATTAACTGTGTACGTGTTGCAAATGCAAACGAATGTGTTTTATACCCTGTGCTCATATTCCGTCTGAAATGCACATTTCCAAAGAATTTCTTCATTCCGTGGCAAACAAATGTGAAAAGTATGTACGCATTTGCAAGCCAGAACGAACAATATGCGTAGTATGCGCAATAATGAATAAAATTTCCAGTAAATTTCTAAGAAAAAAATGAGGTCTTCCTTACATCAGGTCGAGGCATCGTTCACTACAAAATTTATATTTCAAACGTAAGAGCACATGCGTTTGCGTTTGTTTGTTCAGTGTGTACCCACCCTTAACACATTATTTTTTTCAGCTCATCAATAGCTGTCATCAAATGAAACTAATCTTGAACCTACTGGCACTTGTAATGACTTAATTTTTCTTATTAGTTCAGTACTAGTTTTGGTCGCATATTTACATACAAAACCAGTTTTGGCTAATATTATTTCGATTAATTTCTTACACACTTTATATGCAGGTGCATTGACGTATGAAACTACAGGCCAACATTAAATAGCCACCTGAAAGTAAAATCGTTTAAAAGATTCTAATTCCAAGTATTTCTAATTGTTGAAAATAGGTTGGGAACGGAACTATGCATACTTACCTACAAGCACGTCGATAAGGCAGTTTTTAGTGGAGATAACAATCGCCACATCATGGCTATATTCCACATAAACAAATCCGGACACAATCCAATAAGAGGAAAGTAACTTGTCTTCGATAACATTATACAAATCAAATGGAATTAGATTAAGTCATTTGTGCATTTAAATGCATCTTTAAAATAGCAAATTAGCAATATTGCAATAGGTATCTTATCGTATAATTATTTAAGCCTAATAACTTTAGCTAGGTAAAATCAGGAATGGCAACAAAAATGCTTCAAATTCCAGTTGCTTCGCACAGCTGTTAGGGTCAATGTACTATTCTGACCTATGCACAGATGCTAAGGCCAACGCATTTTTCAGTTACTACCTGCACAGCTGCTAAGTTCAATGCAATTCAGAGGCAATATAAGTCGCAGGCCAACTTGAATCTTTCTCTTTTCGCATCCAGCTTTCATAGATTGCGCATCATTCGAAAATCGACTTGGCTAGTGGTAATAAAATAGAATTATTAACAAATTAAGTTTATCTTGGGGAGCGATTGAGATGAAGATATTTATTCTGGGTTTCGACTGGAATAAAACTTACTAACTCAATAACTTTATCTTGGGTCTCGTCTGAGATAAAGATAGTTATTCCGGGTAGCGACTAGAATAACACTCAATAATCTCAAACCTTTATCTTGGGTCTCGACTGAGATAAAGATATTTATTCTGAGTACCGACTAGATTAACACTACTAATACAACTTTGCTTTGGGTCTCGACTGAAACCAAGTATCTTGTTCTGGGGCACGACTAAAACAAGATAACCACTAACTATCTATTTACCAACACCATAAAGTCGATTCCACAGTTTAAATTGGTGAGTACATTTTTTGATTGATCATATATTATATTTCATATTACATATCCTATTTCTTATTATACATATATATATATATATATATGGTGCCATTGCTCAAAATTATCTCAATTTTGACAGTATTGTGTATAAATTGAAGTTAGAGACATAAGTGACATCTACTAAGTAAGCGACTTTATTGAACTAATTTACATAATTGAAGTTTAGTTGTTAAGTGACGTTACCTAAGTATACAGTGTACCTAATATAAGTGAAATTGAACTCTACTAAATTTAGTCCTAGTTAAAGTTGGAATTTTGTGATTAAGTTTGACGTGTGTGTCCAATAAACCACTGACTTTAAAATATTCCCCGGCGTTCTTATTTATAGTCCCCATCCTTATACATACTTTTCTTGAGTGTTCTCATTGGGAAGAGCATTGGTGTATCGTCCTTGTGTAATTTTATTAACCCATACAGAGTGGAGGTCTGGCGTTCATATTAGAGTAACACAAAGAATTATCGCCAAAAATATTTCTATATTGTTTTATACATTTTTTTATTTCGTTTTTTTAATTCGGAGCTGGAGCTTTTTTAAGTTTAAGTGCACCACTGTCACTAATAAATTCCAGTATTTTAGTATTATAGTCACGAGTTTTAATCAACATCACGGAATTTCCTTTATCAGCCTTTGTCACAATTAGGTCCTCACTTTTTAGCTAGCTCTTCAATTTGCCGAGGTTACGCCTATAATTCCTTCCTCCAGTTGCGTCACAGTTATCGTTTTTTTTTATAATATTTGCACACAATGCGTTCACATCATGCGGCGGATCTCCAAGAGCGACTTGCAGATCCAAAGCTAGATCTACCATACCACTCCTGTTTATATGTACTGTCCAATAGTTTCTCTTCTTCTGCTGATAGCAAAACATCTGTTAAGTTGATAACCCGTGGATGAAATTTAGTTGTTATATTCGTCTCTTTTCCTTTGTGGTCGTCATTTTTGTTGGTTATATTTGTAGAATTCTCAGTGATTGTGTTATGGTTGATATTTCGGCCATTTATAGAATTGCTGAATACTGTATTTACCTATTTGTATTTTGATTTTGTATATCTGCTCCGCCAGAAGCGCACAATTCTCTCTTAGCTCTCTGTCCAGTATATCAAATTCATGGAATGGAGTCGGATTATTAGCTCAATATTCATGACCTTCATACGTATTTTTAGATTATGCCGAATGGAGTACCACTTTCTCAGTTCACCGTTTAATCAATTAACTTTTGCACATTTAATAACATTTTTAGCTTGTTTGGAGGTGTTGTTGCACTTTATGTTAATATAGCTCGGGAAAATACCAGATTTTTTGGATTGTGCTTTAAACCAAATATGACTGCTAGTTCTTATTACTTTCCTCATCGCTCTTGCATAAAATACGGTTAAATTCGCCGTATTTGCTTGTTTAATTATATTCGCTGACTGAACCGTGATATTTTTATGAAACATATTCGGATAAATTAAAATTATAATGTTAAAAAATGTATCTTCGTTGCACGAATATTGCTAATAACTACATAGTTAATTGCGTGTATTTGTTAAAGGTGAAATTTGACTGTAGAGAATGTTAATTCTAATTCCGATATAATAAAGGATGCAGTGCAGTCCAATCTGTAATAGTAGTTACCAACGATTTTTTGACTTAATTGAATTAATTCGTTTAATGGAATTTGGGGGAATATTATCAGTACTTTAAAGGCATGTGTCCATAATAACAAATAACGTGAGTGCTTATAAAAGAATTTTTTCACAACATTGTAGGGTAAAGGCACCTATAACCGGTCCTCACTAGTTCCCGGCCACTATAGCAAAAGTACCAAAATAAATCCATTAATTTACACATTAAGCGCGAATTACAATTACGACTTCGACTTCGGCTTCGGCTTTGCTCAAATGGTAAATACATGTCGCAAGATACAATTGCAACTTCGACTTCGACTGCGACTCCGACTGAAATTAAACTTTGCACAAAGTGCAAAGTTGGTGTTCGCTGCGGCCAACTTCAGTTCAATCGCAGAAGTCGGGACTTCTGGTTTGTTCAAGGAGTTGAAGCTTTAATTTAATTACAAATTTCACCTCAGCGTCGACTTCGACTTAAAATCAAGTCGCAGTCGACAGATCAGCCGTAATTGAATTTCACGCCTTAAAATCCTTCGAAATGTCTCCTTAAAAAAACTGGTTTATTGGCTAAGTATTGCAAAAGGTTTGACAATATATTGCGCACTTCTGACAGTGCAGTTTTAATTTTATTTCAAATCTACCCTTTGCTGTGCACGGACGTGAGTTTATCGACTTAATTGTACTTAAGTGACGCGCAACTTTTATTGCATGTAAGTAGCATTTTATTTGAAAAATAAGTTATTTAGGTGTATATTTCTCTATCAAATACGTGTAAAGTTAATAAATTGGTCAGAAGGTAACTAAAAATTACGTAGTAATAGAGAATTATCCTGGCCGGTTTTTGAAACAGTTTTCTGTTGAATTTTTAATAACCAGCCACAGATAACTGGAGTTTAGATTTCATTTACTATATACTGGGCAATAATTTAAAAAAGGAAAATAACTTAATAGTACAATTATAAAGAACAATTTTTTATAAAATCAGAAGGTTATTTTATTAATAAACGAAATTGTTTTATATATATAATTAACATTATAATAAAATCCTTTGGAAATGTGTTCTTTGAGAAACATTTGCTATAAAAAAAAAATTAACTTGATAGGATAACAAAAAGTTTTTTTTTTTAATTAAATAAACTCCAGGCTATTGTAGTAGTTTACATTACAGTAATTTAAATCATAAAATGAAATATAAAAAAAAATGCTTTGTGGAGTTGTGTCGTCATTTTACAAATGAATTAAAGTTGTCACCTGTATCTAACGCAGCTTTTGCTTGGAAGAATTTATTTACGGCCACAGTACAAATTTCGTAGTTGGAACGCAGTTGTTCGATGATGTCTTCAAAATCAAGATCATATACAGAAAATAGGCTAAAATCATCTTTAGATAGCATTCGTATAGAGGGAAGGTCAATAAGGGAAGCTAGCAGAAATTTCGGGGTGCCAAGAACTACGCTGCAGGAATACAGGATATGCTAAGTGGAAAACTTCCTGACGAAATTTCTACTCCTGGCCCATATACTATCCTTAAACCTTTAGAAAAAGAAAAGATAGTGCATTAACTTGATCAAATATGGGTTTCCCATTAAGAGAGAATGTCTGGAGATCATGGTTCGAATTATTTCTAAAAAGACATCCAGAAAATGTGCAACGTGTACCGCAAGGAATGACCAAGAGGAGGGCTGTGATTACTGAGGCGTCAATTAGATCATGGTTCGAACAATTGAATCATTATTTGAAATTAAGATCCCAGAAAAAGTTTAAATGGGGATGAAACTGGGTTTAACTTATGTCCCAAAACTGGACAGGTATTGACTGTAAAAGGATACCGCAATGTATACGAAATCAAGCCAGGTAATGAAAAAGATAAACGGAGCGGTCATTACACTTTGCATAGTTTTCCCCTACGTGTTCCCATCCAAAGGTGTAATTAAGGGCATTCCGTTCAATTGGTATCTTAGATTTTCCGATTCTGAGTGGATGAAGGGAAACATTTTTTTTGAGTATGTTGCTAATGGGCTAGATAAATGGCTGAGAGATGACAATGTTCAAAGGCCAATTATATTATTTGTAGATGCACATAAATCCAATTTAACAATGTGATATTGCCATGATAATGAAATTATCTTATATGCCATACCGCCCAACACAAAACATATTATGAAGCTTACTGATGTAAGCGCGTTTATACCGTTAAAGTCAGAGTGGAGAAAAACTGTGTCGACTTGGCAAATGGCTACAGGAAGTGTTAAAAATGTAACGAAACTAACAATCTGTTCTCTACTAGAAAGAAAGGTATTAAGAATGGAAACACTTCAGAAACTATTCGTAATGGCTTTAAAAAATGCGGACAATATCCCTTTAACCCAGATGCCATTGATTACATAAAGTGTGTACGAGATTTAATTCTCGAAGAAATAAGACAGAGCGTACCACCTGAAGAAGGTTCAGATCACTGTGATACTGCTCAGAGGTTATCAAATATATTGCCCCAAAATTACGGCTAAGCAATACAAATGTAGACACACTATTGGAAGAAATTGTAAAAGCCAAACTTGTACCTTCAAGCTATGTGGAAACAAACCGGTTTAGATGCTTTAAAAGACCTCAGCACCGGAGTGTACGACTTCGAAATGGAACGTGCTCTGGACAGTAGTTTTCAAATATGTGAAACTTACAATACTTTACTAGTCCAAACATGTGAGACGAATTTGTCTGTAGGTTCTATATCGGCATCTGTATCACCAATTTTAACATCTTCAAAAAAACACACAAAGTCCCAAGGAATCAACATCGAAAAAGTGCGCATACTTTGGTTCACCAACAGTATCAATTAGTCGGCTTTCAATACGATCTAGTACTCCTTCTCTTCAAAACAGGCTGTATTCAAGATAATGTTCCCCGATTGTGAATAAGCATTTGTCCAATCCTTCTAGCAAATATATTTTTTCCAAACAAAAGAGAAAGACAGGTCAGAAAATGTCAAGTCCAATATCTTCCAAAGATTGGAGAAAAATTATTGTTACGAAGGAAAATGAAAAGAAAAAAAAGCTTGAAGTTATTCAAAAGAGAAAAAAGAGAGGATAATGAAATATAAAAAGCAAGAATTAATAAAAATTAAAGAAACATTCAAAGAAAATTCAAAAATGTGCGAAGTGTGAGGATGAACTCATAAGTGACGTAGAAAATGATGAATTGAAGAACATTGGTTGCGACAAATGTCCTAAGTGGTTTCACTTCAAATGTACGGAGTTCAACAACTTCGCGGAAGCCTCCAATTCTACTTTTTATTGTCAATACTGTCTAAAATAAATATGTACCTAGTTGCGTTATTTCTGTTAAACAAGACTAGAGGACTATGAGTCTAGCATAGCATGATAATTGCACAAATTACCCAAATGAGTGCAGAGCCTTCAAAATAATGAAAGACATTGATTGATCTAGATCCATCCCAATTCCTATTGAAATAGCTCCCATTAATCTTCGTATAAATATAAAGAAATAGTAGATTATCTATCATAATCTTCATCAAATTTCAAAATAAAATATAATAATAAGCAATGGTATTAACTGCGCTGCATAGTACATATCTAAACACACGTGAAAAACAATTTACGGAGCTTACCTAATCCGGTTTACTGCCTTTCGAGATCTTATACTTTTATTTGATTGATTTGAATAGGACTCGTTATTAGTCCGATTTGTTCTTGAAATTCTTTTGATTCAATTGCACTAAGCCCACTACTCTCATGTTCAAAAAGAAAAATTCCATTTCTTGTATTACTTTCTATTACTTTGAATTCCTTTACATATTTACCGAAGGTTTGCGATCCATAATTAGACATAATATCTATTTATTAATCAATAATGGGTAGCTTTACCATTATTGCTAATGACTTCAAATAATCTATTTAAAGGAAGAAGGATTTTCTGAAAGAAAAATAGCAGAAAATTCGGTCGTAGCGCCAACGCAGTGTGCCGTTTTCTCCGGGATCCGGACAACTACAAAAATTATCAAGAAGGGATCAAAACTGCGACCACTGAGAGAAAACGGCGCCAAATTTTGAGGGTAGCGTAAAACTCTACGTTAGGTGCATGCAGAATTGATGAGGAAGTTTTGCAAGTGTCTGGACGGTACGAAGGGTAATAAAAGAAAGCGCAACAATGAAGCGATTCCGTTTGAAGAAAAAACCAGCTTTAACGGGAAATATCAGAGAGCACGGTTGCAGTTTGCTCGAAACCACATTAGCTGGATTGAAGAGTGCAAGAAAGTAATCTTTTCCAATGAAAACAGATTCTGTTTGGATGGTCCTGATGGCTTCTCATACTATTTCCATGATATTCGGAAGGAGAGAACATGTTTATTCTGCCACTACAGTAGAACGGGTTCAATTATGATATGAGGAGCCATATCCTATATAGGGCTTGTGGAGATCAGAATTGTAAAAGGAAGACAGACCGCAGAAACGTACGTAGATCTACTACGAACGGCAGCAGCCGATTTTGATGAAATCTTAAGTAAATGGATTGGATTTTTCAACAAGATCTGACGCCCATTCATACTGGTCATTGTATTAAAGACTGGTTTCAGGCAGAAGACATCATAGTTTTGGATTGGCCATCACTTTCGCCCGACCTCAACATCATCATAGAAAATCTCTGCTAGGAAAATTTACGATAATGTCAACCAATATGAGAATGTTGCAATGCTAGAAGCAATAAAAGATGCTTGGGCTAATATTCCTCCACGTATTTATAAAAATTTTGAATGAATCTAGAAAAAAATAGATTATTTGAAGTCATTAGGAATAAGGGTAAAGATACCCATTATTGATTAATAAAATAAATTGTCGCAATACACATGTGTTCAATTTACTTAGTTTACTGTGCGAAATTCCAAGAAATTTTATGTTTTTCCGCAATGTACTTAATCAGTTGCTCCGCTTTTATATGCACAATCTTAGATAAATGCATGCAGGTAAACGCCCGTATGTGTGATTATTCTAGAAATTGTATTTTATGATTGGGATTTCCATAGGCAATATCGATTTATTTTGCTATACCTCCCCGGCTTCTAGGAAACTCGAAATATTAGGGTGTACCTAACCAGTTGCTCGCTGGTGTATGTCCAAAAAGAAATCAAATCGTAAGTATAGTATATATATCTAAAAGTAGTTGAAATATTTCTAGGAAAGCCACTCTTAAATATCGTATGTATATATACATATATACCAGTACTAGAAGTATCTCCAGTAATAATCAATCTTCAATATCGTACATCTATATAGGTAAAATTTTCAGCAAGAAAAATCAAATCTTAATATTATATGCATATATGTATGTAAGTAATTGAAATATATTGAGTTTAAAGGTAATTCTTTACTTGGTAATGCAGGGCTAACCCCGAGGTGCGTGTGTTGATAGTGTCGATTTCGTTTCAAGCCGTCAATTATGTGCCTAATGGGTTGCAGAGGACAAGACTCTTGGCTCAGAGGGCAACCTATTCTCTCCTAAACATAGCTTCTTTCAGTTTTCTTGCTTTATCTCTTGCTGGATAGTTATGCTCTTGGCTTTGTTTGGAACCACCTGAAGATCCCCTTTACCTATGATTTGTACGCTTAGTAGGGATACTGAAGACGACTTTCAGATGTATATTCCTAGGCATATTCGTCTTCGTTTACTAAAATGTATGTCACCACCGTATAGAGTTCACCCTGTCGGGATATGAGGCCTCCACCTGGCGCCTGTGAGGCCCATTCTTCCAGACAACTACAAATTATTTCTAAATGATATGATACCTAACAGAGTGATTCTCACTCCCAAGTTTATTCATCCACTATAATAGTTAATATCTTATGATCGTTTTTCAATAACCTACCCTGCCTGCTGGATTTTCTATTTTCAGATTTATTGCTGTAATCCTTGCGTCTGATTGTCTCTTTTCGGGTTCCCTTTCTTTTTCTGGCGCTACAATATTTTAGGACTTTGTCCTTCTATTTTAATCTTGCTTTTTTACCGCGTTTTTTAAAATTAAAAAAAAACGTTTTCCTTATGATCACTTTTTCTTCTTTTTCAATTCAACTTTTTCTGCAAGCTACTGCATGCAGCACGCTACGACCATAACAGTTTATAATTTTCAACATGAAACCCGAAGGAGACATCTATTTGTATGACTGGACACTAAGAATTATTATAATTTGGAACCATTTTTGAGGAGGCTATAAATAGTGATTTTCTTCTTCGAAATCTTTTTTATAGCATAAGCACCACCATTTTCATCGATTTCTGCTAAAAATTACATTAAATTACATTGTTGGAATAACGATGATGTCCCTCCTCCTCCAACTTTTCAGATGATTTAGGGTCATACACCGTTTTTTTTTTTAATATGAGAGGATATGAGTATTTATGATATTTCTTATATAATTATTATTGATATTGTCTATATTGGAATTTCTTACTCTTTTCTCCTGTTTTCTATAAATGACAAAAATGCAACATTGGCGGGACATAGCTCAGCTTAGGTTAGGCGTAGAAAAATACGTTTTTTTTTTTCGCAGGATACAGGAGAGAGGGCATATAAAGATAAAAAAAAATGTATTACGGTATGGCTTTACATAGTCATCATCACACCATCACAAAAAAATGTAACACCATTTCACTTGTTCTGATATATACCATGTTTACATGCAGAGTTGAGAGATTGAGTCGAGATTGTGTTGAGTTTTCTACTCCTGGTTTTGAGCGCCCAGGGTTAAGATATTGCGTTGAGAACGGGTCCAACACAATTGAAGTGACAGTTCAACACAACATTGTTTATGGTATTTATTGTGATGGAGTTATAAAAGTTATAAATTTTGTTTAAATAAACAAAATAAACTAACAATTAATATATAACGTAACAAAATTTTCGAGTAGAGCAAACAAAATAAATTCAAATTATTAGCTGCATGCTCGCCTACTCAGTCCGCGTTTATAGGACACCATTTCGACTCGACAACGTCAGCCAAGCGTGGTCGAGTTGAGGAGTCGAGTCAACCTAATATTAACTCGAGCCGCGTATACATGGAGTTGAACCCGAGTTGAACTATCGTTCAACCCTGCATGTAAACATGGTAATAATAAATCTGACCTGCATTAATAACTTTACTGAATGTAAGTCGGATCAAAGTCATAACATATCGATTCCAAAGGTGGTTCACAGTGAAATATTAATTCAATTTTTAGTTATAATTACAATATGAATTAATGAGGTGATGACAATGTGTAGCAACTTGCTTGTTTGCTCGACTAACATTTATTTTGTCTATATATATAGAACAAACTCGCGGTACAGCTGAATTTCTGTTAGCAAGTAGCTAGTGAGTTGAGTTTGTGTTGCAAGTAAGTTTTTACAACTGATACAGTAAAGAAGTAATAGCGGTAGTCAGTGCCTTTTGTATTTATAAATAATAATTTGATAGAAGAAAGGTAGAAAAAGCAAGAAGTTTCCGGGAATTATATATATTTAAAGAAGAACAATAAAAAAAAGTATGTTAAATAGAATAATTGTTTTTACAAGTTCTTACTGCTATTATTCTTAAATTTCTGCTGTGATTCGGAAATCAAATAAAAGTAGGGCAGTACAATTGAAAATTGGAGAAAGTTACAATGAGTTTTAAATCTTGAGTACGTTACATACATATTGGTAGAAAGGTTACATTGAGACCAATCGTGAGTGCTTGCCAATCGGAGAGGATAGATAAGAAAAAATTGTGGTGATGATTTTGGTGGTCGCGATAATTTTACCCTCAACAGGGGAGTCCAAATAGGTCATAGGGCGTATCAAACGAAATGAATGGTCTCGGAGAGTACTGTCATGTAATTTTAATTTTTTCTTGATTCGTCAACCATATTTATAATTTCCTTTTGACAAGTTTGGTGGCCATCTTCGTTATCCGTTTACAAAAAAAATGACGTGTGACTGTATCCTCTTGAACTGCACAATCACCTTCAAAATTAATAGCGATGTAATTACTATAAAGTATATAAAAGCGATTTAATAAAAAAAAACATAACCAAAAAGGTATTTCTGAAGGCAAAGCCAAACAAAATAAAGCCAGAACAATATTCACAAAAAAGTAAGCCATCAATGGATGCAATCAATTGAAAATTATTGAAAACATATGCATAGATTACATAATTATCAAAAACTTATCAATTATTAACAGTCCTTTGTTACTATTTTAGTGAAAACAACAAAAAATGCTTCCTATATAGTATGGAGAGAGAGAGAATTGAATTTCTATAACATATTACAAAAAATCTCAACGTCATCCGGTCGTTATGCGAGTGAAATTATTTTAGACGGGGATAGTCAACTGACGATTATCCACGATTTACTTGAAAAGAAACACAAAAACACAGGTGAAAATCACCAAACCCGTATTTGATTTAAAACGCGATGTCACTCTGGCTTTCCCCGGGGCATACGATGTACTTTAATGTGGCGTGTTTAACGAAAGAAAATTTTGGTGATTAATTGATTAATTTTTATTTTCAATACACAGTATTAATGAGTGGGAAAAAGATGGAAATTTGAAACTAGAGGGAACAAATATGAAAAAAATACTATTTGAGGTTTCAGATTCCACACTTTATTAGTAGTGTCAGAATAGCATAAAGATATAAATCATAGTGAACAATCGAAGTTGAATTATGTATAATCTGATATTGCGTAAAGGTAATGGGAACGAAATGAGATCGTAGAACTATCGAAAATTTTACATGCTTAGGAGACAGGACGGTTAGATAATTAGGACTAAACTCGGAGCGAAGACACTCAAGGCGATTAGGACTGGAAACCCCATCAGTTGGAGGAAGGTGCATAATCTAGGTCTTGGCTCCAACGAAGGTACAATCCGATATTAGTCTTGATGAATTTGCAGAGTAACTTTCTCCCAGTCCATTGATTCTTTTTTCTACTACGCATTCTAATGCTAGCTCTAGTTGGGTTCATAGGAACACAGTTGCAACACATTCTTCCATTCAATATGCTGTAATGAAGAACTCGACTTCTGATTTATCCCCAAAATACTGGTACTTCCCATATTTTTCCTACCATGCAGCCAGGACCATTCTATTGATTCGCCCCTGTCCGCGCTAATTGAACATAATGATGTACCAGTTAAATTTATAAATTAATTTTTCGCTCAATCCTACCTATTATCACAGACCTAACAGACTTCTATATTGTTCCCATTTTCCTGATCATTGGAAGTTTTAACTGATTACTCCTATCCTGAAATCGGCTCCCCTCCTCTGATCTTTCAAAATCTCCAGATTTTCCCCGCAATGACGAAAGAAAAAAAAGCCCGCTAAAATCTTACGTATACGCCACTACGCCTATGACGAAAACGAAGCAGAGCGTCCGAGCGGGGACCCAAGAAACCCAGGAGATGTCGCGGCTGCCCCCCTTCCACAATGCGGCGAATTCCGGCCACCCTAACCAACGTGGCCACACTGACCCCAAAAAGCAAAGCGGCCAGAAATAAAAAAAAAACAAGAGAGGAGACCAGGTGGACAGTAGAGAACTGAGTAGCAATCGAGTAGTCAACGCCAGTGAAGTCTTCTTGAAATACTTTTTTCTGAAGTAATTTAAAAAAAAGTTTTTTTGTACGACGCTACCGTAAATCAATTATCGAAGAATTGTTAATATCTGTAATAAAAGGTGGATCAACCTAAAAATAGGAGTATTACATTTTTTTTCTGAGAAACAAGGGCCATTGAGGAATTTATCCAAGAAACGGTTCTGGGTACCCAGAGGAATTTTTATGTCCCGCTTGGCCGACAAAAGACTGGACCCACGATAAATAACACCTTTAAGCTTTATTTATTTATTGGTTTTAGTTCTTTTTTGGCATTTCACGTGATTTTATCGAATTCTACCATTAGTATAAAATTTCAAATTGCATGAAATCCTGAAATTGATCGAAGTTATTCCAATTAATCATCGCACTTCTGTACATACTTGTATACAGTTCCGAGAAAGATTCCAGAAGTCACGCATTTCATTCTGAAATTGGTACACTTTATTTTATTTTTTTTAAACATAACATTTCGGTATTGTACGAGTTGAACTTTAAAATTGTATGAAAACCTGAAATTGATCGAAGTTATTCCAAATAATCATCGCACTTCTGTACTTGTATACAGTTACGAAAAAGTTCCAGCAGGCACGTATTTAGCTCTGAAATAGGGACACTTTGTTTTATTTCGTTTAAGAATAGCATCTCACTATTTCACCCGAAATTAATATAAGATTTTTTAGTTATTCGTTGCATATTCGAGACTTGTGTCCCGCTACGAGAACGATTCTGGAAGCTACGCATTGAATTCAGAGCTGATACCGTTTGCTTTATTTAAACCTATCATTACCGTATTGTACCTACACAGTGAACTCCGGAGTTGCATGAGCTACCATGAGACACAAGCACACAGCTACGATGAAGAATCCCGGAATAACGATATACTCTACCTAAGCACGACCGCTACTATTCGCGTACACTGAACTTTCAAGTTTACATTGAACCATGGAATTGATATAAGCTATTTCAATTACCCATCACATTTCAGTGCATGTACATATATAGCTACCTGAAAAAATGCCGGAAATCACGCTTTGAACCGGTATCATTTGTCCCACTTCAGTATAACATTGCAGATTAGTATACCAGGAATTCTAAGCTCGCGAGCTTGATATGAGGTATCATAATTAGCCGTTGCACTTTAATATTCATACCGGTTGAGCTCTCCAACTTCCCACAATTCCAAAGTTGATAGCGGGTTTTCTGGAAATGACCAACTTTAACGTATAACTTAAACATCCTGTATAACCAAGTTCCACTTTTTACGACGACTACAGCAGGCGTTCAAGAGAGATCTCGCACGGAGAGCCCTAATCCTAATACAGGCTACGTCGAATTGATCCCCGGAGTTCGACTTCCTGGGAGTTGAAATCCAGTGGAACCCAGTATCAGTCGACACAATCGCACCCGATCCACTCCTACGATTAGGGATGGCCGATACCGATACGATATATCGATATTTATCCCCTTACGATACAGGTACTTCGTATCGATATTTTTATACTTTAAATATCGTTGTATCGATATTTCATTAGCTGTATAAATTTTTTTCTATTAAGCGCGGGAAAGCTTTGGCGATGGGATGTATTTTGAGAGCGACTTTCTTGCATGAAAATGTGGACGTTTTTTCTCTCGTGATTGTGCGAAATTGGTGCATCTTGGAAAATAACTGCCTGTGAGGAAAATATTCACAACAGAGCACTAATGTCCCTGAAAGAAAGAACGGAAGAAATATATGCGAAATGTGGTAACTGGGGTGTATGTTACCCAAGTGCGATACTGATAGTACTCGGCTAGACCGCTTTTTCCGCTCGTAATTGTTCGAAATTGGTGCGTAGTGGAAAATGACTTCCAATGAGAAAAATGTTCACAACAGAGCATTAATGTCCCTGAAAGAAAGAACGGAAAAAAATATGTGCGAAATGAAGTAAGTGGGGTGTATGTTGCGCAAGTGCATGAAAATAGATTTTCCTACGACAAAAACGTCCCGAGATTGTTTTCTGAATCAGGAAAAGAGTACACCATTCGATATTGCTCACTAAGACCTTTTATTTGTTATGCAACTACATAGTATGCATTGCATAGTACTATATTTATACATATAATCACAAATATCGTATAAACGATACTAAGGATATCGACATTTTAAGAGCCAATATATTGGTGTATCGATATTCTGAAAAGAAAAAAATGGAAATATGGGTGTATCGATATTTTACCAACTATTGGCCAACCCTATCTACGATTCACCAATCCACCATTAAACGCAGAGCTCGACTTCGACGGTCACTTTACAAAATAATTAACCAAACTCTAGGCACTGAGTATTAGGTCCCGCTGTGGAATTATCTCGTTTATTTTGACCGCTACCGTGATTTCCACTGTCTCAAACATCTGAAGGTAAACAGACTTCTAAGCTGACAAGTGGCTACAACAGCTGATCGTTTCATTTCCGCGGAGCAGTAGAAATCGTCGTTCCTACTCGCTTATACAGAAACTCGTAGCGCAGACTCGAACTTAGTACTCCGTATCAATTATTTTTTTTTTAGTGCTCTTGGCCTGAACTCACCTCTTATTTGTGGTGGAAACTAAGAAACGTTCGAGTCCGCGAGTGACGTACAGGTGGATCCTTCGAGAAAAGCCCAAAGTTCACAGAACAAGGGTGTTACCGCTCGGCTGGGGCAATTTCACCGCACGACACATCAGCAATTGTGTCACAACTGAAAAATTGTGTTACAATATTAACAAATTCGACGCCGACGTGGTTGTAATTCTATGTCAAAATGCTAGATCTATGCTAATATTCTAAATCTAAATCTATTGTGAAAAAACATGAAAAGAAACAACATTTATCATTGTTTTGAAAAGAGGCAAGCACAATTGGAGAAGAGAGTTAGGTAATGACTTTCTGAAAATCAATTATTTCATTTTCAATAATAGGAAAAGTACTTCCAAGAATTAGATTTAAAAAGAAAAAAGAAGTGGGTAGAATTATCTACACGAATGGAAAGTTCCAGGAAGATACTATATAAAGATACAATGTTGTATTATTGTTGTAAATTTGTGAAAATTGTTCAGTAGGGAAACTAAAAGCGCGAAAATTTTACGCGATAGATATTGAAATGTGAAAAAAAGAAGGACTAATTCGGAGAAGCGTCGCACTCTCGTAAGCACGAACTGATATGATTCTTGGGCGAGTATGAATTCGCAAACCCAAGATAGTTACAGCAAACTAATTATAGATAGATAGATAATTTATTACCAATATATGCTATTCGTTTAAACTTTATGTACATAATGATTCAGTAGGAAATTGTCAAGTCCAAGTTGAGCAGCTTGAAGTATATGTCGATGAAGATTCCTTCAATAGCTTCTTCGCGTTCGAAGACTCTTTGACTTTCACCGAACTCCATGAAAGGTCCTCTACTTCCGCCTCTGTAACATCCGCAATCTCTAGCATAAGGTCCCAAAAACGAAAGCCTACAGATGGTTTTGTGAAAGAAGTTAGGAAATATTTATATTCATGTTCTATTGAAAGTTCCCAAAGAAGTTTTCTCCCCCGATTCCAGCGCACAAAGAAGTAAGATCATTCTTAAACAGCGTTAGTAGAAAAATAAAAATTTAAATGTCGAAAGATGTACTAATATGTAATATCTTAGCAGTTGTTCACGAAGAGATAAATTTTCAGAATGAAGTAAATTTATATTTATATTTCAAAAAGCCAAAATTAAACATTTACATAGTTTTCTTTAGCGTATCTCCAAAAGTTGTACGGGCAATAAAATGGGTGAATAATTTTTGGTGGGATAGAAGCTGCACCTCCTTCCAAAGTCAGTATTAAGCACGATATTTTCAAAATGATCCACGAAATTATTCGCACGATATATTGCATTATGCAAATTTACGAACTCCTGCAAAGCAAATACTGCTTTAATACATTTTCGACAGTTTTTGAAAAACTATTGGTTACATTTAATAAAATTCGCTGCTCTCAATTTTGACTTTACAAATATAAAATATAAACATCAAATACTTTACAAATATAAAATTGTATTAATATATCTTAACCTAAATATCACAATTCAATTTAGTTCAGTTCAACAAAAAATCACAAACACAAGAATTCAAGAATAACTAAACTTAATCCTACTTTAGTACTATTTTAAAATTTGATAAAATTCAAAGAAAGTCAAAATCAAATTAAAATTCAATATTAAAATAAAAATCTACTATGAAAGTACCACTTTAAAAGGGTGCTTTGCTGATGTCTCTGTACCTCTGTACTAAAAGATGATTAGCTGCAGAGTGAGCGTTACGATGTAGCGGAATTATACTTCGGTTGCAACGAACTTAAACGTCTTCTGTTACAGTGACCGTTGACGTGTAACCAGAATTATACTCCTGCTACAACGTGGGCGCAAATATTAAATTCATTGGGAGGTTGGATTTTAGTAGCATTAGACTCCAACATCAATAGAATTAAAACTCTATGAATGAAGGAGCAAGCGAAATTATACTTTTGTTCAAAGGATACGAACTCAGATTATACTCTGGTAGAGGATGCTTTCAGATTAGACTCTGAAATACGAATGGGTACTTTTTCAAGTTAAGTCAAGTGTGTTTTTGCGCCGAATTTTTATTTGCGTTGTCGTAGTTTCCCTCGAGGTTATTTCTATTTGCTCTCATTTTTTCGTTGGGGCTCATCTTTAGCCCTCAGTTCGGTTTGATATCGTCTTTTGTCTTCTTGTTGACCGGTGTCTTTTCTGACGTTCTAACTTTTCATTTCATTGTCTTCTTTTGGTTTACAGATGATACGCCTAACTCATGTCGATCTCCTTTTGGAGTTAGTTGTTAGTAGGACAGCGAGGAAAGGATGTATGTGAGGAGAGGATGTGGATTTTTGGAGTCTTTAGGAATCAATGGTTGCTAAGGCATTGGTTTCCTAGGGTACTTTTCTGCGGCTCGCCACCTTTTAAATAGCCGCCATGAACAGCTTTGTCTCTGATTCACGATGTGTTGCCATGGCAACGCTTGAATTCGTTCAGTCCACTTCTATTTGTGGCGGGCGGCATTAGCTGTCTGATATAATATCACCAGATGATTGACATTACATAAGCAAACAATCTGAGGGAATGAGTATTTTTTGTAAGTTCATGATATTTTTAGGTAATTTACATATTATTAGTGTATTTTTGATTTAATTTCAGTTTCAATAATACGTAGGATGGCAGTAGGAAGAACTGGGATGACTTCGCTTCAACATTTTTCCAGGACGTTGTTTGGAGCTGAAGATATGAGATAAGTTTTTCATATGAAAAAATGGTGCATTGATTCTTAGTGTTGTATTTTTTAGGAAAGTGTTTTCATCGAGGGATGTAATTTAATGGTATGAATTCAACAAAGGATTTATAAATGTGTTTGTGGACTGAACACCTTATAAAGAGTTTAAATAAAAATTTCTTTGTCGGGGAAGGAAGCAATGGATCGGGATACGGACGCATCAAACTCTCTCTGAGGAAGAGAGAAATTAATTTTTTCATTCAGCACTTGAGTCCCGAAGGCGCTACCACTAAGGATTCACTCGTAACTTTGGCGCCCATATGCTCCGACATCGACTGCTGCGAAATACTAGTAAAACAACAATGCAAATTAACAATACCTTGCTTAATCTTTAAACTCAAATTCAAAAATTCAATTTTTTTTAATGTTGTTAGTTTTTCTGTTTACAAATAGTGGTCTAGATGGCTAATAGAACAGGAAGTGATAGTACTTACCTGGAGAAACAAAGGGGGGCATATCAGGTGTTTCGAAGTTACAGGGTTATTAAGAAAAAAAGGTAGTTTTTCACAAAACACACTGCATCTTAAAAAGTACAGGGCGTATGGTTACAGTGAAGAGCTCATTTGTAGTGTAAATTGTCTTAAACGTGGTGGAAAATGATTGAAATTAAAGTATCTAATTCACGTTCGCCAAGTGGTGTTTTTTTAGTTATTTTAACTGTGTTAAGATGATGCGGAGTAGCTAATAACTCCAAGACGAAGGAGAGGAGTAGTTAAACAAGCATAACTCCTAAAGTTAGTTGGGGGTAGCTAAATTAAGCATAACTCCAAGAAATGAAAGACGGCTAAATACTTTTTATTTGTATGACTGATATCTTGAACTGTGTAACTGATATCTTAAACGGTTCATCTGTTCAACTGTCCAACTCTGCTACTGTTCTACTGTTGTTTGGCAAGTAGCTTGGTTCCTGGATGGAACCACCAAAAAATGTTTACGTAGTATTTTGGTTCCTGTAGGATCACCAAATACTTTAATGTGTATAGAGTAGACCTTGGAACTATGAAAAAACACTATGTATGCGCTTGTTTAATAAGCTGTTGTTTAACAATACTGTAATTTCAGCACATGTGTAACGGAACACAAGCCACATGTGATGATGATATATTTGGTGGATTATGTTAGTGTAGCGATATATTAAAATCAGAAGGAGCATAAATAAATTTACATTTCGATTTAATAAAAAAAATTCATATGCAGGTTAGTTTAAACACTCGAATACACAGCAAAGCACTTATCTACAGTAACTATAACATTCATCAAATTTATGATCTTAATGCTTTTTAATTTACAATTTTAAGCAAACAAAGGATAATTTGCAGGTATATTCCAGCTAACCCGATTACCTGCCACTAAAATAAGTGCAAACATCACCTGAAAGTTTTGTGAGAATTTCTTCACTTAAAGCAAGTCGGTATAATTTTTTGAACTTAAAATGCCAGTATTGATTAAATCATCTTCGGAAATATCGTTTATGTTTTCACCATAAACGTCCAGAATTAAATTATCAGATGCAACATTAACACTTTTAATTTCGATAATATTTGCACCTAATCCGTAGGTATTGGACAATCTTCCATCACCTAATTTGAGTAACCAATTGGAAAACTCGACTTCCCATGGATTGGCCCTCATATTAATTGCTAAAACATACCTTCGGAAATGCACCCATAATTGTGATTGCTTAACGCAAGTCTATATTGTGGTTGATGGACTACCAAAAGGTACAACTGGAAGTATTTGCCTCCAATCACCACTCGTGATAAAAACCTTATTTCCAAAAGGTTGGTTAACTCCTGTTATATCACGTAGAGCGCGATCAACAGCTTGCAAACCAAATTGATTAGTCATTGTGCATTCATCCCACACAATAATTTTTGCGGTTCGAATGTACCTTCCTTCAAGTGAATTTGGTGCTATATGACAAACAGAGGTCTCATCCAAATCGAAGGGCAACTTAAATCTGGAATGCGCTGTGGAACCACCTTTAAGTAGAGTGGCAGCAATTCCAGACCAAGCCACCGCAATTGCGACACCCCCATTTGACCGTACTTTATTAAGAATGGCATTCAAAACAAAACTCTTACCTGCCCCAGCAAAAGTATCTAAGTGGAAACATCTTCCATTTGATGTTATACCATTTAACTCGGACATAATTTTTTTTTGTAAGGATTAAATCTATTATACGCTCGCTGATATTCATTATCCTCTTGAATAGGATTATAAATATCATTATCATGAATTCCAAAGACAGCGTGGTCAACTAATGGCTAACCGATTTGTTCCAAAGTCTTTCCATGAATATTCAATAATCGAGCAATATCTGTTAAGGCTTGATCATATCCTTGGGCATCATTATTCAAACGTCTAATGTAATCTTCGGATAAATAATGGCGAAATCGTAGCCAAAGCTCTAACGGCGAATCTGGAGAGCAAAACATACAAATGAATGCAAAAAGTTGTCTCAACTTATGTGGCATTTGAAATGTAATTGCTTCCTCCATGGCATTATACCATTCACGATCGTCTTGCAATAAACCTCTTGCAAAGCATGCCTCTTTAAAAGTAGTGTGTAAGACGCCATTATACGTCTTAACATCATCAAAACTTTTAGGGCGGCGAACGTGATGTAGTACTATCCGCAAATGGTACGCTTCAATATCCCGTACACTTACGGAAACCATACGACAAACTTTAATAAATCTCCTTTGTCGCTTCTTCCAATAATTCCTGTGTCGGCTCTTGATCCAAACATAATGTTCAGGAATTTGAATATACAATAATTGGCGAGCAGCTACATCAACTTCATTTAACTTAAAAAATGCAGTTAAAGTAGTATCTGTATTAGCAGCTCTTTCCAAAGCTTCATCCTCTTGGTTTGGATGAAATAAAATACTTTACCTGTCTGGCAAATGAACTGACAGACGTTCGACATCATGCGAACGATATGATAAATGCTTCTTCCATATACGCCATACAGCTTCTAGAGCTGAAACGTATCGGGACATTTCATAGGCTCTTATTTCATCATACTGTAAAGTATGTGTTTATTATCACCTATGAAAGTAAGCGTAACCATATCAGATCCTTTATAAATGTATTTATAAAGGTACTTAACTGCCGTAAATTCGTTACATATTTCTACATTAATATGAGCGTTATACTTAAGCAGTAAATACCAATTATAAGGAACTACAAATTGGTAATCAACAATAACGTCCCCTTTAATAATATATCGACCATTATCCGGTCGTTTGTATATAGGGTAACCGTTATCATTTGGATGTGTTCTTTCAGAAAACTTTTTCGGAAACTGTTTACAACATTTTCCATTTTCCATACATGGAGAATGTGGATTTAACCGTCCACATGGTCCATGAATCATATGGGACGAAACAGCATCATAGAGTTTTCTATTGACGTTTTTATTAGGTATTTCAGCCGAAACAACCCTGTCAATATCATCTGCACTTCTTATTTTATTATCAGTATGTAATATCAATACGAGATGCAGATGTGGTAATCCCCTGTTTTGAAACTCTACTTGCCCCATATGAGCAACAACTCGACCCAAAATATCATTTAGAAACGCTTTCATTTTTATTTCAAAAATGCGCGCTACTAAATCAGGTCGATCTGTATACTTTTGGCCGGGAAATAAATTATCTTTTATTTCGGGCCATTTAGGGTTGCAGGTAAACGTAATGAGCAAATCAGGTTTACCAAACCTAACTACTATTGCCATTGAATCCTGGAATAGTTGGTTCAAATACCGCGGACTTCCAATGAACGTACTTGGCAATATAACTGGAATACCAGGTTGTACTCCAGCTTGATTCGCCCTGTTTTGAACGTAAGCAAAAAGTCCAAGATACGAATCACGTCTCAAGTCTGATTGAAGTGTTCGCAAATATCGGAGACGCTGTGCTTCAATAGCAACATATGCGTCTACAACATACTCTTGGAACAACTTTCTAGACCGTAGTATCATATTACGATCGTTTTCTCTTAAAGAAAAACGATACAAATAATGCTGGAGAAAAGTATATTCGAGATCAGCTGACCATCCAGTTCCACCACTTGGATAAAGGAGGGCATAGCTTAATGCATCACAATATCTGTTTCTCTTGGTAAATCCCGTAAGCCACCACCAACGGGATATATGCAAAAAGATTGCGGCGGTGGTACACCAGATGCGCTCCTAAATATCATTGCAACATCTGTTGCAACTGGAGCATTCAACCGGCCTTGATGGATCTGAGCGGAAGGATTCGGACGGGTAAAAAACATTCGAATATTTTCAACCGCATCTGGTCCATCACGCGCTATTGCATCTCCCACAACTTGTCTCATTAACATATAAGACTGTGCAAAAGGATTAGCAGTTCGAAGCTCATGATCTAACTCTATTAATAAGTCTAGATCGAGATCATGATTAACGTCGACATTTGCCCTTTGTATTAATGCTTCCTCAGCATCATACACATAGCATTGTGCATATCTGGGAGCAACATTTGCAAAAGGGCGCATACTATTGGCTATACGATGGTGAATTTTTCCATGTACAGCAAAAAACGTAGTATCAGGCCTGCCTGGTACACGATGCGTTTCAGCTACTTTTGATGCAAAAGATAAAGCTGAGTTATACTTTCGTATATTCTACCATCATCCTCGAGTATTTTTTTCCACAGCAAAGTATAAAGCGTTGCAGTGTCTGCAAATGGAATTTAACTGTCCACAGGTATGTACATCTATATCTGTGGATGGTATTTCCTCTAGGCGACACCATGCTAACGGATAAACAATATTCCGTAATTGTGGAATTTCGTCATTGTACTGAGAAACCTCAGGAATGACTTCAACATCGTCGACAACTAATGGAACTCCATCCGAAATTTGATTTGCTGTCGTTGAAGTTCTTCGTCGTACTTGACGCCAATGACGGTTTGTCAGTTTTCTCTTAGGTACCCTTGGTCCAACAAAGATGACCTCCTCAGGGGCATCCGATGGTGCTGTGTTAATGCCTTGAGGAACATTTGGAATTTGTTCAATTTGGACATTAACAACCTGAGGAATAGTACCAGGTACATCAGGAAGAAAAGCTGTAGATCTACCGGCACCAGCATTGAGGTTTGGATCATTTAGCCATTGGGATACAACAGCATGATACAAACTATCTGGCTGTCTCGATACATAGCAACTGTCGTCACTATCATAATCGGGCACGTCAGCACGTCCAGGAGTGGGACGATCTAAACATTCCGAAATTCTCGGATCATTAAGCCATGCTTCGCTTCCAAGAACGGAGCTTTATGGAACAATTACAGGTAATTGTTCCCTCTGAGGTATATGTACGGAAGCTGTAGATGCACCTACACCAGCGTTTGGAATGAAAGGCGACGAAGATCGTTGAACACGGTGACCCGAATTCTCCACCTGAGTTGTCGCATGCTCATTGGCCCTTGCTGGAACAATTACAAATTGTTCACTGTCAGCATTAGAGGACACGTCAGCAGATACAGGCGGGACAATAGGTTGCAAGCCTTCCACATTTCCTTCTTCAGGATTTGTGGGATTTTCCAAAAGAATACGTTTTCGCTTAGGACGTCTTTCGATGGCACCCTTTCTCTTCGGCATGACGCCAAATAAACAAAAGGGAAATTAAATGCAAATAAAAAAAAAACAGGAAAGAGTTGGATATCCTGAATCTGTAAAAAGAAGGAAAAAAGTCTTAGAAATAAAATTAAAAGGGGCCTATTTAGTTAAATTACAAGTATATAAATAAGTTGGACTTGTGTAGAAACAGAGTAAAAAAAATCGCCTGCAAATAGTTAAATTTAATAGATTCCGATAAATTCACAGTAATTCCCAATATAAAGGAATAAAGTGAATCCTTTAAGCATTGTAGCGTATTCGCCAAAAATAAAACGAAATAAATATAAAATGTAATTTAACGTCCCATATCCCTTAAAATTTTTTATTTAAATGTGTCAGATGCATTCATAAGTAATAGTTAAACGTCCCATATCCCTTAATAAATAACGGTTGTTTCATAAACTGTATTTGAACGCCCCAGATTCCTTTAATAATTCCCACATCCTTTAATAAATAGCCTTTGAACGTCCCAGATCCCTTAATAAAGTATATTGTAACGTCCCAAATTCGTTTATGTAAAAAACTATTTATTTCCCGAAAACGTAATGATTGTAGTAGATTGATCAACTGTGTGATGAATACTTGTATATTGTAGACTGTTCTAATATTTTTGAATAAATATCATATCTAATAAAGTAACAATTCCACTCGTTTGGTTGGAATTGACAATAACTTATTGCTTTCCGAAAATGTAATGACTGTAGTGGATTAATATCAGCGGTCTGATAATAACTCGTAATAATAGCAGCAGAATGCATAAATATGCTTATGTGAACGCACTGAGTATTAATTGTATTTTATTGTAATATCTCATTATTCCAAACCTGAGACCATGGTAAACAAATCCTTATGTCCTTACTGTAATTACTTGGAATTGGTTAATTGAAATGACATCCCTACACTATTAAGAATTAGGAAAAAAGTCAAATGACCATTCCATCCAGCTTTTGGTCGTACTTTGTGCGATCACAGATTGTTTTTTATTGAACTCAAAAATTTAAAGAGAGAGATCCATGCAAATGTCCGGCCTTATATAGGGTCTGAACCGCCATCTTTTGTTGTGGAACCTACAACCATAATGGAAATTTCTCAGAATGTACTATTTTTCATCAGGTATAATTTATCTCATTCGAAGAGTATTATTAACATCTATCTTTTCTCATCAAAAGACCTCAATCATAATTTAATTTCGTTGAATGAAAATTAAAATTTCAAATTGTGCTATAAAATGGTGCAATTAAATTCTTGTCGTCCATGTTGAGAGAATTCGATATGGAAAGTAATTTTTATCCATCTCGCTTACACTCGCTATCTCCTTTCTTCTCATTAGTTATATAAGAAATCACAACTTATTAAATATCTTTTTGTTGAGATACTTTAGCACGTTTTTAATACCACCATCAGGTTCCTCGTAAAAAAAAATACCCCGAATTAATGTGCCATTTGGCAATATATGAATTCTGACAGTTCCGCGGTATTTTATGAAATTGTTTTGACAGTTTTCCGTGCGTTTTTCCGTGTATAGTATGCTGTTAAGACTCAGGTAAGTTATACAAATCGCATTATTTGCTGTATTTAGTGTATGTGTGTGATTAGAGTATAAGAAAATACGTTTTTTATGTGATTGTGTTCTCATAACCTTTCTTCAGGTGAGATTTTCCGTATTGTTTTTCGCGGAAAAACCTCGCGGGAAGTTACTTTTATGTGAAAAATCTTTTGAATAACTCATATATTTCGGTTGTGTTGAGTTATTATGTTTTACAAACGTTTGAAAACTCAATTTTTGAGTAAATTGTATTCCCAAATGTAAAAGGTGAAAATTTATGTGTAATTTTCCTCGAAATTGTTCGCGAGAAAGTGTTTTGTTATAATTAATATGTTCTGTGACTCTTTTTCCATAGTTGGTGTAAATTGCAAGTGAGAGACATTGAAATTTAACTAATTATGACTGTTGCGACGCAGAAGACCACGAACTGGACATTACCTAAAAATAAAAATAGCAACAAAGAACAGTGCACAGTTATGTATGTGATTGATAAATCACTTATCTGATTATTAACTCATTATTGTATCCATTAGATCATGTAAGCCAGTTGATGTATGTAATTACCTGTAATTGAAAACAGTTATGTTAACATAACCTATAAGCATCATTCTCCCCACACCGACCTGATATTTTTAATATTACAAGTTAGAGATAATAATAATAATATAGAAAATTTTGGTTAACATGGAAAGCAATCTGATGCAGAATAGTTAAAATCTAGACTTACCTCCATGAAATATCTTGATGTCGAGCCAGATCCCACTGAATATCGATAACAAAATACACATTTGTCTGTCAAGTTGACATGTCACATGATTAGAAGAGTACTTGACCAGATATCTTTTCTTCTGGCAAGTAGATGGCAGGAGGAGAGATTAGAGGTAGATTTGAACCAAACTGTTTTGCATTATTAAATTGAAGGGGAAAAATTATGGATAAAACAAAGATTTTACGGATTCAGACAAGGGATGAAGGGATTTGAGAGGAGATTAAAACAACTGGTCGGTGTGATAGGGTAATGGAGAATTTTTGTAAGGAAGAAAATTGAAATAAATTGTAGAATTATAAACTTCTGTGTGTATTATTAAACTGAATACCTGGAATACAACCGAAACCTAACATATATAATTTGAAATCTTTTCAATGACATAATTTCCATTTCCCATAGTGTTTTTGTTGTTTTTGCATGTATGTATTTATGTTTACAATTTGCATGGAGAAGTTGAATAACTTGTAGTTTGTTCATATAAATTTGTTAGCGTTTCTTATTCTAAATAATTCATTGTTTATTCATTTAATTAATTCATGTTTTCTTTTTATTTCAGATAATTTTATATGTGCACATAGGTACGTAGGTACCAATTGTTCGTGGGAGGAATGTAAGCCAACCGATTTCACTGGCTTGTACTTAAGTTAAGTACTTTAAATTAATTTGATTTTTTCTAATTTCTTTTATTTTCAGCTTCATTCATCGCTGAACAACTGTCTATATTATATTTGCTTAGCTTATTTATACAATTAGAAATTAGCTTACGATTACTTAAATTGCAATGATTATTTCTTAATAGTTCTATATCGAAGCCCTAATGCTTCATCGCGGTCAGTGATTGATACTTCCTCACTGCTTGTTACTTGTGCGCCACTTTAGTGGGTTGCATTAATTGACTTCGTTTATTTACTATGATACATTCCGCGTATTTCATAAGGGTGACCAACTCATGTAGTGTACAGCGTAATTTGCTATGTCTCATATTTCTTTATGTACGCCAAGTGTGTTTTGTACATCGGGAGTATTTTAGTGTTATGATTATTTATTTAACTTTGGTTTTTAGCTAACATTCAGTTTACATTTGTGTGGAATATCTCATTTTAATTTTTTCGAGCTTTTCCACCTAATTTCTATTATTTTCCAAGTCTGTCAGATTGGTATATTTTAAATTCAATAAATGTTCGGATTTTGTGGTTTTGACGTTTCCGTTCTATATTGGTCAGATTAGTTCCTTTTAAAATTCAATAAGTGGCAAAGTTATTTACTGGATTTAATTTGTCTGCATTTGTGTGTTTCTCCAGACGTACAGCCGGTCGTTATGGTTCCTCTGATGAACATAAATTAATACCACAGAAGCATACAAGAAAAAAGATGCTAAATTGTACAGGGCACATCCAAAGCGAATCTTGCACGCTGGTGTAGAGTTCGTGGTATATTGCTGTTTTCTTTGGAAAATGCAGATCAATTTTCTGCGCCATTGGGGCGAGGTAAGCAATCCTGTAACAATATTAAAATGAGGATAATATATTCAAGGGGAATGCATTTTGCTTAAACGAAATAAGCTACAGTCAAATAAATTCTGTATTTTACCGAAATATGCTGAAGTGTTTCGGATACTCAATGGTTCTTCCCTCGAAATGTGGCAGATTTATATCGAAAAAGTCAGGTTGAAATAAATATGTATATTTTTCCTAAATAATCTCTTCTATCAATGCAGCAATAGCGCCCCAGTGTGGACTTTCCTACACTACCGTTTCCAAAAGCTTCTTTTAATTGGGAATCTCCAAAAATTGTAGCGTCATTTATCCTGCTATTCCAACCAATATCTACGTAACGAAATCTATATGCGCTATCAACTAGGGCGAAAAGGATTACGCTGAAAAGCCCCTTATAATTGCAGTGGTCACTTCCGGAATGTGGCGGGCATTTAATGCGGTACCTAAGAGTATCCCTTAGGTATTTTTAAAAGATAATAACATATTATATTTGCCTTTATGTAATTTTACAAGATGATTTTGGTACTCTGTACGAATTCTCCAAACTGGTAAAAGAATTCCCAGTTGCCAAATATCTCAAAACGATTTCCAACTTAAATTTTCCAGGAATCGCTTCTCTGAATATTGTATTGTTGTAAATATGAGAATCTAATAAGGCTAACAACTCATCAAATTTAGCTGGAGACATACGCAGATAGTTTCGAAAGGTATGCGGATCTTTTAGTCTCACTTGGCTTAAAAAAATCGGATCCACTTTCGTACCTATAACCTCCGTTTATAACTTTTTTTTCCACTAACTCTCAACTTCCACTTATAACATTTCCCCCACTATGGCAAGACCAGAGAGCACAACCGCACTATCAGCCATTTTTGACAGTACTAACTTTTGCTTTTGCAAACGTATAATGTAAACAACCTCACTACGCTGGTACACCAGGGCCATGTTCAACTTTTTGCTATATCCAAAATGGTTGTAGCTCAGGCCGTTATTTGTGTGAGCATATGTCAAACTTGCATCATTTCATAAATTGTCTCATTGCATGAATTATGTCGAGTAATAAAAGTAAATTAGTTGCAACAGCAACTATAAGAAAAGAATGGATTGACTTAAGAAATCGAACGGCACAAGGAATCACACTTTCCATAGAAAGTAGAACCGCATCTCTATTACAAGACCTGCGGAATATAAATTTGCTAATTTTTTCCAGGCAAGCATTTCTTCGGAATATCAAGATTATATTTGTGCGTATAAAATTTACTCGCAAAGAAATATTCCTGGGTATTCTGATTCGGAGATTAAACAGCATTTTCGTATGCCCCCCGAGGCATATGAAAACTTTTTAATGATAGTTAGTTTAAAGCTATTAGAGAGTATCCAAAAACCTACGAATATTGAAAAAGACCTTCTGTCGACAATATGGACACTAACAACACATTTAAGTAAATTGTTGCATTATTAAGTTCATATATTCTGTTATCTTATACCTATATTTTAGATCAATAGTAGAGAGATTCGATCTCACAAAGCCATCGTTATCGTATGCTTTTTTTAGAACTGTGGATATTTTGAATGTGATATCGAGGGATGTCATAAATTGGCCAACACTTACAGAAATGGAAGAAATAGAAAATGTTTTTGAGAATAAATGCCACATAAAAAAAATTTTCGGAACTGTCGACGGGACATATGTAAAAATAAATGCTCCAAAGGAATGGCCTAAACAATATATAAATAGAAAAGGTTATCATTGGATAACACTACAGGCAGTTTGCGACCACAAATTAAAATTCACAGATTATTTCGTGGGATATCCAACCTCAGTTCACGACAGTACGATCTTCCGCAATTCTGATTAATACACCGACGTGATCTAAAACATGGATGAATATTTTCCAGGAAGTATTTATTATGTGATAAGACTTATCCCCAGATATAATGCGCTGTTCGTTTTCTTATAAGAACAATTCAAGGCTGACATCTGTTAAAAAGAATTTTAACTCGTATTATTAAAAGGCGAGGCAAACCGTCGAAAGAGCGTTTGATTTATTGTTCGGAAGATTTAGTCGGCTAAAACATTTGTCCATGGTTTTTCAGAAATAGTACAGTAGTTGCAGGCTGCATTCTTCCCAACATTTGCGTGAATTTTCCGGATTATTTGTCTTACGTTAACGTTGATTACGTGCATTCAGGGGATGACAGAGGCGCTTATTTCCTTGGAAGCACTGAAGAAAATTCCGCACAAGCTCTAAATTTCAGAGAACAAATTGCTGAGGAAATTTCAATACGAATATTCAATGGAAGAGAAAATCAATAAAAGACATTCTCAATAAAGTATATTGTAATGTATTTCAATAAAAAGTTCACAGAACTTAATTTATTCAAAACATATATAAAAATACCTATCCAAATATTTAACAGTTTTTACTTAAAAATTATTAATTTGAGCCCTCGTGTCAAAGGCGTTGGGTACATCTTAATAGTTACATGACAGGTATGCATTGTAGCAAAACAACATATAAAAAAAGTTTAATTCAGTTTCATTATTGCATTATAGACATCACAGTTGCAAGTGAAATGAAAACTGAAATCAAAACTAAGACTATATGAGCTCTAAAGGTAAATTTAAGTTATGTAAATAAAAAAATTGGACCGAAAGCAACACATTCATATTTTATCAATAATTTTTTTTAATAAATTTGAAATTTTTCACTATTTCGGTTAATGCATTCCGTGAGATTTTCTATTCTTGACAACATTCGCGAACGGAATTGCTCAGTCTCTGGCATTTGTTGTATTTTTAAAATTTTCATCGTTCATGGTGATCGATTAAACTGTCTCTTACATTTTTTTCCTTGGGGGTGTCTGTGGTAATTCCTCCCCAACATCGGAATAGCATTCCACAATTTCATCAGTTGAGGCTATGTTTTTTCTTACTTCAGGTAGGGCTGGTACTCTTCTGTTACCAGGTATTTCCAGTGGTTGCATAGCAGAGAAATTATGATAAATTTCATCCATATCTTCGAAATATTAAAAATCGAACTGCGATGCATCACTGAAGCCTGGACCTTTATTGTCTAATTTTTAATATATTTCGCTTTAAGCTTATTGAATTTCCACTTACACTACTCAGCGGAAACTGCAAATCAATTTGACGACAACCCTTAAGCGACACTGCTCCACGCTTCTTCTCGTTTTATTACGTCGCTCGTCAAATCTTTCCGAAATTTTGCGTATGTGTCCAATAAGGGTAATATGTTGCTGCAGGTCCACGACAATTTGGAACAGTTACCTTTACTACGAAGAGCAACTTCTGCTGTAGACGTATTTTCTGCTGCAATTGGGCAAATTAGTGCTATATAGCAGCTTATATAATTACACTCTCACCCCTAGTATCCACATCTCGTCTATTCATATCTGTTGAAGTTGCAACTGGAGCGGCTATCAATACATCATTTCCTCGTTGTTCACTATCCTCTATAAAAGGATACCCTAGAAAATAAATGAAACCTATATTAATAAATAATTTAATTACAGCGTAAATGTTCAACATTACCGTCCTTGTCTTAATAATGGCACATTATTTGCGGACATATGATGCCCTTTGCTATCCACACAGTATTAAAATTCAGACATTTTTTTGGTTACTTGAGATCAAAAACTAAACAACCAAACGTCAAGCTACTTTGGCTTCACCTCCGGAGCATTAACCAATTTGGCTATAGCCGGCTACAGCCAAGAGTTGAACAGAAAGCTGTCGGGGTTTAACCTGCAAAGTATGGCTTAATCTCACGGCATTCTTTATGCTCGGATTTTTATCGACAATCAACGGCCCTATGTCATAACAATGAGTACCAGTGTGTTAATAGAGCATGACATGAGATAAACTTACTGGTCGAAGCGAGATCTATTCCATCCATACCAAGTTAGCCAATGTCGGGCTACCCATTTGGTATGGCTTTCGCAAAGCATGATCAACAGTCCACGAATTAGGAATGTAACTTGGCATCCAATATCGCGATATCCGATATATCGTACGATACTTTTAATTGTTATCGATACAATAATAATATCGTACGAGAAATATCGACATATCGGATTTCAAACATGTAACTGAAAATTTGACATTTCTGTACGTATATTGAGATATCCTAAACCGTTTAAAAACTGTTCTGTTTAAAAACTGTTCTATACGTCTTAAACGACACATTATGATACTCTGAGCATATGTTATTAACAAAAATTTCTTCTATTAAGCGGGGGAAAGCTTTCGCGATTGAATGTACTTTGAGCGACTTTCTTGGATGAGAAGGTGGACTTTTTGGTGCTCGTGATTGTGCGAAATCGATGCGTCTTGGAAAATGACTTTTTATGAGAAAAATGATCACAACAGGGCACTAATGTCCCTGAACGAAAGAGCGGAAAAAACATATGCGAAATGTAGTAACTGGGAAGAGTACACCACTCGATAGTACTCCCAGCGAGACCACTTTTCCGCTCGTGATTGTGCGAAATTGGTGCATCGTGAAAAATGACATTCTATGAGAAAAATGTTCACAACAGAGCACTAATGTCCCTGAAAGAAAAAACAGAAAAAATATATGCGAAATGTAGTAACTGGGAGGAGTACACCACTCGATAGTACTCCAGCCAAGACCACTTTTCCGCTCGTGATTGTGCGAATTGGTGCATCGTGGAAAATGACATTCTATGAGAAAAATGTTTATAACAGAGTACTAATGTCCCCGAAAGAAAGAACGGAAAAAATATATTCGAAATGTAGTAGCTGGGGCATATGTGACCAAAGTGCATGAAAATGGTTTTTCCGGCGCCAAAAACGTCCCGAGAAAGTATTCTAAATCAGGAAAAGAGTACATCTCTCGATAGTACTCGGCCAGAGCTTTAATTTGATTTGTAATAACATAGCATGCATTGCAATATACTTCACTTTGTTCCAATTTTTGAGATGCTAAGTTTTGAATTGCAGCCCTGGCAACATGCCAATGCTAGTGCAAGCAAATAGTTCAATTTTAGATATTGTAAGTTTTCTGATCGGAGGGCTGTGTAGTTCTTTACCTGAGATTTGGGGTGGTAATATAATAATTTAGTTCTCATTAGGTGCTGTGAATTTGTGATAGAGTTATTTTTATATCAAAAACTGTTACTTGTTTGAATACTTACACAGATAACCTGGTAATCATATAAAGCCTAGTACGCTGTTCAAGCGAAAATTTCGCTTGCATTCTGGGCATATAATTCTACACGGAAAAAAATTTTGGAGAAAATGTTAAATCACAAATTAAATAACATTAAACTGACTGAAGTAATACACGTGAAATCACAAAATAAAAATAAATATATGTGCCAAAGCGCCAAGCATCAAAGGGTATATCTGTCAACTTTTCCGTACAAACTAAATGTCTGGATATATAAATCGCTACGGAAAAATGTCTCCACTTTATATTAGTGCCATCTGCATTCCGTGATCTAAACATTGATTTTTTCTTTCAAACAGCATGCTACTTTACGAAATCTCAAACCGAAATTTTCATGGCACTCTTCGCCCACATTTTTTTACATATGTACATAGATTTTGTATAGGAAACAAAATTTTCGATTGAACAGAGTACCACGCTTAAGGAAGGAAAAGGAATACAGTGAAAATTATTGTGATAGAATCAGGGATGTTAACCATACAATAATTATTGTAATTCTACGATAATTTAGCCCTTTGTACAATATACAATAATGAATCAATTATTGTATGGGTTTATACAATAATTTTGAGTGCAATTTTATTTTAGTCAGACACTTGACAAATAGATAACCTACTCAGCAACTGGGATATTTTCCATAAGAAA